>JAYESA010000005.1:17527938-17562938 GCA_036927795.1 Iris macrosiphon | reverse complement strand
GAGCCAATACCGACGAGCCCAGCCGCCTCCGCGAGCTCCTCCGACGAAGCCCCAGCACCAGAACCCTAACCCTAACCATAGCAGCACAGTACCCGGACACAGCAGTACCGTGTCGCTGTGTCGTGTCGCCTCGCCGACACGAGAATTCCGGTTTCCAAGTAGCCCTATTCAGGTACCATTTTCTCTCTCCTCGTTGCTTCGTTTTCTATTCTGTCTATTATAACGCGAACCCTGCGTGACCCTCTCGATGCCCGTACAACCCGCTCGGTGTGTCGCGTCATGTGGTGATCGCGAACTGCGATCCAAAAATAGGAAAATCAACACCCTGTTTTCCTCCGGAACTGAGTGCGCTCCGCCAAACGGGATGACTTGGTCGCGTGCGGTCTTCATCGAAAGGTGCGCGCCGTTAATACGGACGTGTAGGATTTCGCAGAAGTTGATTTGGATGTGCGTACACACCGGAATCAACTCGTATCCGCCGACAACGCCCCGTATCGGCCATGTTCTCGAACATGTTGTAACTTTATGTACACACGTCGGATTGAAACGAAACTTGTGCCATCGGACTCGTAGCAATACGCTGGTCCTGTGACCCAAGTTTGGTTCGATTCTGAGAACGTTGACAAAATCGCGTATCGTGGGCCCCGCGGCTCCACTTGACGGGCGATTTTGTGATCGACTCAACGGAATCCAGTTCTGGAAGTTTCGTTGGGTTCGTATCATCGTTCTGGACTTGTTGACACTAAGTTTGACGAATTTGGATAACTTTGTTTCTGACACATTTTTCGGTGCGAAGCGGCCCACATGTGGACCCCGCTTTGACCAGAAACTGTCATTTTTGCCCCTGTATCCAAATTGGACTCAAGGACAGGCATTTCTAGCTATTTGATGTCTTACGAATCTGATGGTGATATCTATTTCAGCAACCGAAGAAGTACCTGCAGAACCCGCTGAAACCAGAGCAGTAATTGGTAACCAAAATCCAAGCAAGTGTACCTTGCCCTACTTGCAGCAACTGTTTATACTATTTTCTTGAATTATGACTGTAAGATCTATGTTTAACCTAGGGCCGTGTGACATTACTTGGCTTCCGACTAATATTGGGTATCAACACTGTACGCAGAGTTGTGTAATATCACCTAGACATGGTTATCGAGACACTATTCATATTGTGCTTGTCTTATCAAGTACATCATACCTCAGGACACCTGACACTATTCATGAGATAGAATCTTCCTGAGATATTCATGGTGATTCTGTATAGGATACAGGATTTGGACATATACATTATACATGCTTAGATTTTATTATGACTTGTTGCATTAGATATGGTCTTGCGTGACATGGACATGAGACATCGTGAAACTGTGACGTGAGATTACATTGGGTGGGGAGAGATTTACCATACAAAAGGCTGATTATCTATATATATAATACTTTAATGGAAGTGCCTTAGACTCTGACACAGAGCTTTGGTACCATACTGGCCCTTCGAGAGAATACTGCTATGGGTTTCCCCGACACAGATCCTATAGTAGTCTCAGCCCGAGTATGACTAAAACTCTCATTTGCATATCACTTAGCTGGTTATATATTTACCCTATTGTTTCATTTATTGCTGCACTGTATTTATTTTGGCATGAGTTATTTTGTACCTTGCTATGTCCCCTGAGGACCTGGATCTGGATTATGTTCCCAGGGTTAGCAGAGGATATCTATCCTGAGGTGTACGGAACAGGAGCAGTACCAGGAACCTAGGACGAGGTGATAGCTGAGGATTTCTCCTGAGTATATGCACATTCTATACTCAGTTATTTCTATTGTTAGACTTTTTATTTCTAGTTTATTGAGTTCATGTATCAAACTCATTATCGGATTGTTCCCCGACTTATGTTTTAATCAAGACTTGTTAATGCTTTATAATTCTGATATTATTTTATTCATTTCTGTGGATGAGATTAGCAGATCCGGATTGTTGTTTTACAGCTTAAGTACATCCTGATGGGTCCATTAAATTGGGTTGTCCATCGGTGTGTGCTGCTGGCCATTGCCACGTGGCTAGTCCCTCGCTATTTTGGGACTGGAGAGTGACAATATTATTATATATTTTTTTAGATATAAGTTATTTGATATAAGTTAATAAATACAACTTAAAATGTATAAATTTTTTATTACTAAGTTATTTTTGTATAATTTAAAATTTATAAGTTATTTGTTATAAAGTTTTTAATCTATGTAAACATTTATATAAACATTAAGTAAGAAATTTTTATTTGATTTCTTTTTTTAATATAATAACTTATAAAAAATGTATAAATATTTTTTTTTGAATTTAGATATAAATTTATAACTTAAAATTTAAAGAAGTTATTTATATAGACATAAAGAAGTTAAATGTAAAAAACTAACAACATTAAGTAAGAAGAAGCTGAATTTCTTTTATTAATGGCAATAAAATTATAAATGCATTATAAAATTAAGTAACAAAAAGAAATATAAACTTGTAAATGATATTTTATTTGCATAAAGCTTATAAAAAAAATGTACAAGTCTTTTACAAAAAAATTCTTCGTCCATCGTCCGTCTTTCGTTGAAGTTTATTTCTCAGCTCCTCCTTAAGTAGCGTCATCCATAGTAAGAGATTGAAAGTCCGGCTCTGAGATATCGATACTTTCATCTCTTGAGTCTTGAGTCTTTTTTTCAGCACGGGTCCAATCTTGAACGCAGACACAAACTTCCAAAATATCTGGCAGCAACTGACTCATCTTCTTGGTTAGAATTTTTGAACCTGCACTAAAACAAGATTCTGATGCTACCGTGGACATTAGGACCATTAGAATATCATGTGCTATAGAAGAAAGTATATGATATATTTTTCGTGTCTCTTCCACCATTTTAAAATTAAATAATAAGATAAAGAGTCATCTTCATATTCTTCATAAGAATTTAGATATAAGGACAATTCTTGAGTGAGTTGGAATTTTTTTTTCTTCCTTTGCAGTACACTTTTAGCATATGATAATTTAGACACAAAACCAGAGCTACTACCTTGAACGGTTGTATCGGGTCGGGTGGATACAACTCTTTTCTCATATAAAGCAATTAAACTATCTAAAACATCCTTAATATCTACTTTCAAGCTATCTACGTCAACTCTCATATTCTCTTGAATTTTGTCTAATAAAATATATACACCATCTAATTTAATCTTGGGATCAAAAATCGAAGCCAAACAATATAGAAGAGGTATATTACCCCCAATATTTTTTAAATTTGGCTTCCATTTTGGAAACCACATAATCAAAACCAAGAACATTTCTATATTTACAAAATAAATGAGACATGTTAAGAATTTATGTTAAAGCTAAAGAAGAAGTTGGATAATAAACTCCGGATAGAATGGTTGTAGCATTGTAAAATAATTCTAAAAATTCAAAAATAGAAGTAGAAATTAACTTATCATTCCCACTAACTTGATAATCAAAACTAGGATTAGCATTACAATAATATGTATAACATCTTTAAACTTCATGGAAGATTTCAACATTAAATAAGTATAATTTCATCTATGTGGTGCATCATTAATAAACCGTCTAAAAGTACAACATATTTTGTACATAAAATTTTAAAAGCTTGTTGTTTACTTTCAGAAGTGTTCAAACTCTTTAAACATAATCTAATATTTTCTAAATTTTGTTGAATGAATTCAAGACATTTTTGTACAATCAAATTAATAATATGACAAGCACATCTAACATGAAAATGTCTACTTTCTAACATAGGCGTAAATTATATTTTCAAAACATTAATAGAAGAAGTGTTATTACTAGCATTATCAAAAAAAATCGAAAATAGTTTATTGTGAATATCATATTCACGTACAAATTGCATTATAGCGCCACCGATTACAATGTTGGTATGTAAAAATTCTAAAGGTCTTAGACAAATGATGTATTTTTGCAACATCCAACTTGAATCTATATAATGTGTCGTGATATAAATATAAGCATAATTTTGCTTAGTAGTCAATATATCAGAAGTTAGACCTAATTTACTGTAACATCCGCTACCCCGAATTACCACACATAATTAATATTTAGAATACACTTGTAATTTTATGAAAATTTTGTTTTGAAATACTAAGTGTAGTTTTGTAAGAAAAATAATATAACACTAAGGTTCATATAGCTCATGGAAACTCATATTAAGGTTTATAATCATATTTAGGCTATTTTAGATCTTTGGAAATAATTTCTAGAATTTTTTGATAATTAAAACCTAGAAAACATAAATTTTGAGGACTTCAACGATTTACTGTGAGACCATACTTGCATATTGTTCCTACCAAACATTTATTTTAGGTTTAAAATGCTTAAATATATTTTCTGTAATTTATTTATAATTTTTTGAAATTTATTTGAATTTATTTGATTTTAAAATAGACTAAATACTAATTTTCTAGGACTTCTAGAATTTATTGTGCAAGCCTAGGAGCATAATTTGTTTCCACGTATTTTACCAGGGTTTATAAGGCTATTTTATATTTTCTACAATCTTTTTGGAATGTTCTAATATTTTTACATATTTATTTGGAGTAAATTAGGTTAAAACTGATTAATAAATAAATTTATGTATATTAAAAACCTATTTTACTAATTAAATAAACCTGTCAGCAGTCAGGGGCCCACCTTTCAGCAACCGTTGGCCATCCACGGGCCCCATCTGTCGGTGACCGCGCCCACGTGGGTGGTCAAAACGTAGGTCTCTGAGCCGTGTTCGGACTCCTTAGCCGAGCCAAGCTTCGGTTGAGCCGAGCCGACTGCATTGCCAAACGTTCAATCTGAACGAGATTTGCCCAAGATGCTGACATGTGTCCCACTCTCTGAGCCACGGCTCCCTCTCTCCTCGATATATATGAGTCAAGTTATAATTTAGGGTTATATTTTATCAGCCGAATTTGGGAGAGAGGAGTCTAGGGTTTTCTTCAACTTCGCATAGTCATTACTCCTAGCTCTGGACTCCAAACGCGTCCCATTTTCTTGCATTGAAACTATATCGAGGTATAATTTATGAATACCTAATTTAATTTCTTAAATTCTAAACCTAATTTTCTCAAAAATTCGTAGTGTGTGTTGTCCGAAATCTGACGCATTTTGATGATTTCGAGATTTCGGGAGATCTGGAAGTTGGAATCATGAACCGTTTAATGTTTTAAAAATATGACATGATGAACCACAACATATATTTTTTACAGAATTAAATATGCTATATTACTATTCAAGAAAATTTGTGAAGCGTAGACGTAAGTAGAAAACTACCAAAAATTATCATTTGTGCGCCATATTGGCGATAATTTCTAACTGAATCGAGATTCAGTGAAACCGCCGATTACAGTTTTCATGTAGCACTTAATTATACATAGTTACACACATAAATCAAGGATTTGAGTTAGTTGACTTTTTGATCAACAGATTGCCTCGATTTGCTTGTCACGGATCCCGAAATTGTAAATTTGATGTTCTATGGCCTAAAATTTAGGATTAGCCTTAAAATTAGATTATAATGAGATTAAATTAGTATTTTAAGTTATTTTATTTAGAATTAAATAGATTAGAAATCTATCCAACCACTTTTGTAGACTAACTTGTTTAATTTATGTGACTGGTAGATCGAACGACGTCTTGAGTTGCGACTTCATCCTTTTCCGGAGCAAGTAAGTATCATTATAGCCTATATTGTCTTTATTCTATGCTTTATATGTTCTATTCCTTGACATTGTTGACTTTTTTTCTGTTTCTAGTGCACGAGAGTTATACTTAATATGCCATAATTGTTCACTTATTGTTTCATCCAATGTTCACTGTTCAATGTTTAATGCTCAAGTTAAAGTTAAAGTTGTTAAAGTGATCATGTTACTTGTGAGAGAGTCGGATGGGAGGATACAACTAGTAGACATGTGGTACCCCATAGATAGTTAGCTCAGAGTTTATTCTGTCATGGGACCGTCTGACAGAGTTTATTCAGTCAATGCACCTCACGTATTTGACTGACTGATTCTTAACCCAACCACATATTGAACAATTGTATCCTAAAACATACAGTACACGTGACTTGATTTGTGTTGTCATATTGTCCAGTGGTTCATCTTATCCTGGTTGTACTCTTATATTGTTTCTCTGCCATAGTTGTGCTTCCAAACTGTTCTCATGTCAAAGTGATATCCTTCTTGTCATATAGTATCTTGTTACAGTTCATCTTTCCTTTACTGTTATTATTTCGTGCTTGTATATTATATTGTGTAGTGTAGTGTTATGGTGACTTGCTTCAATCCTGATTGGATAACTGTTTTTCAGCTTTAGACGACGCGACTTTTTTCGAGGTTTATGGTGCGTATCTTGGTGACACTGACGTTACTAATGTGTCGGTTGCTTCTACAGATGCGGAGTAGCATATTTCTTCTCATGCTTCTTCATATTATTCTTTTAGATAGTAGCATATTTCTACGCGAATTTTTTGTGGCCAAATGATCCCAAATATCCTCAAAAAAAATTATTATAATGGGTATTTTAGCAAAATGACCAAATTATACCTAAAACGGTCAAAAATTTGCCACTAAATCGGGAGTATTTTGGTAAAAATATCTCCCAGCGATTATATTCAAAAAAAAAAATATCAGCCGAACTGGACCTGAACCGGACCGTCCGAATTGGATTCAGCCCGAACGGAGGAGACAACGGATCGGGCCGGGTCGGATTTACGGGTCGGATCCTCCGACCAGCCCGGACCCGGGGGGAGTGGGCTGGACCGAACTGGTCCGTTGATTGGGTCCGGGCCGGGCCCGTGATGGATTTCGTGCTGCCCGTCCATTATAACACCTTGATATACGTGTGTGTTTAATAGATGAATAAATGCAGCAGAAGTCAATATTTTCTCTGCCATTTCAGTTATACCTTTAGCTTTATAAATAAGAAGATCATTTTTTTATCAGTTGTATCCGATTGTGTTCGTAAGTTTAAATTAAAATGAGGGTGGGAGAGCAAAAGCGAGTTATTGAGATGGAGTATATTAGCAGAAAAAGATTCACTTTTTTTTTCTTTTCCTTTTGCTAAAACAGTGATCAATGCCTCGGAAAAAAAAAATAGTGCAACCTGCAATTCCATCATTTAACGTAGGGGCGAATCCAAACATAGGTTGTGGTGGGATGGTATGGGCTGGACTGGAGCACATCCCAATTTTTTTTCTCTTTTTACCTATTTTTTATATTTTATATTTTTATTTTTTATATAAATTAATTAACTTCTAGTCCATTTAAATTTATGGTATTCTATTCCAACTATATTTTCTGGATTGGCCACAGATTTGACGGTCACTATGACCGTTGGAGCATACTTCGAATGTTAGAAACCATTCTTTGCAAGGACACTGCCAAGCATATTTCGAATTCAAAGAGCCAGCAGCTCCAAACACTTCGGAGTTCCAAACGCTTTGAATGGAATTTGGAGAGTCATAGGAAATTTGCATTCGAATTTATTCGGTTGTAAATAATTAAAATCAAATAAATCAAAATTTTAAATATAACCAAATAGGAAAGAAAAAAAAAAAGAGATTTTTTTTAACCAAATATGGAAGCAAAATAAGAGAAAAAAGAAGGAGAAAAAGAGAAAATTAATTTGGATTATAATTTAAATTAAAATTTATTATAGATTTCGATGTCCCGTGGGATCAAATCCATCATGCTAGAAAAAATACCTCTCATCTTAACCACGCTAATTAAAAGTGTTTGACTATAGTTAAATAATATTAATTTTATGAGAAAGGAAAAATAATTACACTATTATAAGTAGTTAATTGAAGCAATTATTGTTAGTCCCGAGACTTAATCAAAGAAGATATAACCAGAAGTTGAAGTCGAGATCAGGAGTTCACACAACAGTTCCCTTCCTGATATTTCTTGATCCAACAAAAAAATTATATATAGGATCTGATTACAACTTGAAACAAGATAACAAAAGAATCAGAAAAAATTATCTTCTCGTTCTTCCTTGCAATCTCAGTTGCAAACGCACAGAACAGAGTTTACAACTTGCAAAAGAGAAGAGGAAGAAGAAGAATAAACTCTGCTTGCTGGGGTGATGAAGATCACCGTTGCTCAAAGCAAGATTCGCCCCACACGATCTGCTCCCAGGAACCAGCAAGTTCACGTAGAACTTCTGGAACGCTCGATGTCACCTCCTTCCTTGTACTCACACGAACTTCCTGGACTGCAATGGCGGCTCCTCTATTTTGAAATAAGTCCTCAATGTAGGCACGAAAAGAATATTTATAGAGGAGCATGCCCGCCCATTAGTTACAAAAAGATTGGAATGGATTTAATTCATATCCCACAAGATTGGAATGAATTTAATTTAAATCTCATATGATTGATTTGAATTAAATTCAAATCCCACAAATATCGGATTTAAATTAATAACTCAATCTTTCCATAACTAATTAAATATATCAGCGGACCCGCATACAACCGCTCATGCGGCCCCGCAGATGCGCACAAGCGTCATGCGCCGATGCTAAGTACAAAGTGCGTCAACAAAGCGCCACTTTGCGCCCTTGAGCCCGAGTCGCTAGGACTTAGCTCCGGAATAAATTCCAAGAGAATGACAAAAAGCATAAATACTTTCATTAAGGAGTTAATCCTTCTTCATCCTAATAAAATATCTCCACATGACCTCCATGTGCATCACCACACTCCATATACACACCTCAACACAAACAAAAATAAAAAATTATGTTTGGTAAACAATTTTGGTTACTTTCGCTGCAGGGAGGCGTGATCCAGTAGCCGAGCTCCTCTGGGGACGAAAGCGGCTGCATCGTCCATCGAGGCGGTCGTCGAGCCGGTCGTCTCCAGGCGGTTGCGCCAGGCGTTCGTCCACGAGGGGGACCAATGCTTGAAAGTTGACTAAGCTTCCAAGCAAAAAGACAATTGGTGTCGAGGCAAAATTGAAAGAGAACAACGAAATCGGACAAGACGCGGTTTGTAGCTAAAGACTGTAAGCAAAGAGTATCGTATGAACTATAGAGAAGTGCTTTGCTTGTGTTGCATGACATGATATGATCATATTGGTTGGTGATTGCATTGCATGTCTCGTATACCCAACTGACACCAGTTGTCATTTTGCTTGGAAGCTTAGTCAACTTCCAAGTGTTGGTTCATTTGATCATTTCTTAGTCAACTTTCAACTACATAGACCGTGAGCTTTGATTTTGTCTTAAATACTAGCATTTAGTCTCAAGTACTAAATCGACTTTTCTTCCATGGATACATGAGACTTGGAAGAGCATGTATTTATTAGTCAACCTCCTGGTTATGCCAAGATTGGGAAAGAACATAAAGTGTATAAAATAAAAAAGGTTTAATTGTAATTTGATATCCTCAACTATTGGCAATGTTCAATTTGATATCTTTTAACTTTGATAGGTACCAACTTAATATTCTGAAAAAAGTTGGACCAAATTGCCCTCCCCTCTTCTCTCTCTCTCACTTCGGCAGCCGCCACCCAACCTCCCTCCCCCCCCCCCCCCACCCCTCCCCCTCCCCCTCCCCACTCCGACATCGCCCACCCCCCTCCCGCCCGCGACCTCCTCAACCCTCATGTCCCATGTCCCGCCTCCGCCCACGCACTCCCTACCCCGTCCTCATCCGCTATCCCCCACCCTCGTGACGCTCCGACCAGCCCACGCCGTGCTCCTGTGCCCACCTCAGACTGCACTCTCCGTCGCCCGGCGACCAGTTGCTGCCGCTTGCTACTGCCACTGTTGATGCGATGCACCTCCCCCCCCCCTCCGGCTGTCGGCGCCAGAGAGAGAGAGAGAAGGGGGGGGGGGGGGGGGGGGGGGGGGGGTGGGGGCTGCCCACGTCGCGTTCCTGATTCGACCTCCAGTTGCACTCTTCGTCGTCCGACGACCAGTTTGCTGTTGCTTGCTACTTGCCACTGCTGCATTGATGCCCTCCCCCCCCCCCCCCCCCCCCCCCCCCGGCTGCCGGCACGAGAGAGAGAGAGAGGGGCGGGGGGGGGGGTGCTGCGGATGGTTTGGGCTGCCTAAGGGGGGAGAGAGAGACTATTGTCGGAGAAGGAAGGAGGTTGGGGGGAGGCGGGAAGAAAGGAGATATAATTTCGAATTTTTATAAATTTTAGATATCAACATAAAAAAAATTAATAGTTGAAAGTATTAAGTTAGTACCTATAAAAGTTGAGGCTATCAAATTGAACATTTTGAATAATTGATAGTATCAAGTTGCAATTAAGCCATTAAAAAAAAGAGAGAGAAGAAAGACGATATATGAACTAATTAAAATAAGCTAAGGAGAGATAAGATACGTTGATATGAGCATATGTACATCTTTTTTACAAAGGTTGGAGCTGGAGGAAAAATAATTGTTGTTTGATATATTCTAAATTAAAGTATAACAAAAAGAATGCAAATATTATTGATGAGAAAAAAAATGAATTCATATAAAGAGAACAAAGAAGTTTAAAGAGTTGCAAGATAAATTAAAAATAATAATTAGATAGTTTATAAAAGGGTCGACATCCTATACATACAGAGTTGAACAAATTTTAAAGATGAGACAGCTGAATTCAGTTGAAATCGAATAAATCGAATTCCTACAACTACCAAATAGAATATTTTTTTAATTTTTTGTTATTTCGCACTGATAGTTGCGGAAAATCGAGATAAAACAAAATAATTCATAACATAATATGACCACGTGAGCAGACTAGACTGGCTTCATTTCCGAAAGGTCCATTAACAGCTGCTTAAAATTAAGGATTATGACAGATTAACGGGCATTATAATTGTAGCTGATGCTGAAAGAACACCATTCAACAAAATTAGCTTTAGTGACGCTGTTGGGGTCACTGTTTGGATACAGTGCTTTGTTCAGTTCTGTTTTACTTGTAATGGGGACCGGATGAGCTGTTCGGATAACTCTGTCTGATGTTCTATCGAACAAATAATAAAATAAAAAAATTTAAAAGCAGATACAAATAGGAGAGGAGGACACAATATCGAACAGAATTATTCGGACAGCTGATTCGGTCGATTGTAACCCCCCTTTGTTTAGAGGATGGGCTCACATTTGATTTGAATTGATTTGATTTGATTTGATTTGATTAATAGTCGCCTTTGTGATTAGGGACAGTGATGAACTAGGGGTCAATGAAGGGAACCGGTAATAGGGAGGAGCATTATTATGTTTAGGTCGGAAAATTTTATCAAATTTGAGTTTTGATTCGATTTTTAAAATGTACATTTTTTTTATTTGATTTTGTTTCGATTCAAAATTGAAAAAAAAAAAAAATCTTGCACAATTATAATTATCTTCAATTTTATATACATTTTATGATCAAAATTTTGTATATTTTGAACATAATAATTCTATGGATATATTTTAAAGTCTAATTTTAATAATTTAATAACTAGTCCGACTTTGGTCCCAAATTTAAAATAAAAAAATTCTATATATAAAATTTATATTTTTTAATATAATTTAATCATAATTTTAACTCTGATCCGTCCAATTAAACAATAAAACTAGTCAAATCGAACAAACCAAACAAATCGAATCGATTATCAGTTCAGTTTGGTTTCAATTATGACTAGTTTCGGTTCGATTTCGGATTTGATTTTTAAAAAATTTGGTTTATTCAGTTCTGTCTATTTTGGATCGACTAAAATTGAATAAACCGAATGATCACTCCTTATTTGTTATTCTTGTGAAACCGAACTTTTGTAGGTGAAGGAGAGAAGAAAAGTTCATCAATGAAGGTCGTTTTTCTTTTATACGAGCGAAGATATTGAATTATTGTACAAAATATTTGTTGTACAGAAAATATTCTTAAACAAATTAACTAAAATGAAACAATTTTTAAAAAAATTGAAATCACGAAAGGTTTCGCCATCTTTGATAGCGAAAATCTGGATTTTTTTTTTATATTTGTCAAATTTGCGCCAAGTTGCGAAAATCTTATAGTGGTTTTTTTTTTTTTATGTTTTGTTTTTGTTGATTTTTTTGGGATAATTGGATTTGGTTTTTTCTGGTTTTTTTTTTTTTTTAATTGCTTTTGTTTAGCTTTATTTAGGTTTAGTTTTTTTTTTTAAGTTTTTGTCGCAATAATTTTTAAAAATAAATTAGAAAAATAAAATTTAACATTCAAAATAAAATAGCTATCATTGAACAACAAAAAAATAAAAATAAAAATTGCTGCCGTAAGAATATTACGTCTGTCGTCGAGCAGACTTCGAGCGGCCATAACTATTTGTTTAAAAATTATTTTTTGTCAAACAATAGGTCGATTTGTATGTTTTCGACGAGAGTAACACAATTCGTGTAGAATGAATTTTCATCCGAAACATGACGCACATGTTACAGAAATATAAATTTTAAAACTTTTGACTGTGAGATCGAAACAAGGTCTAGTTTTTGCCAAAACGACCATATCGAAAAGTACTACGGGATAAACCGTTTCATTGTTTGACGGACTTCCAAAAATTTTAGAGTTGCAAAAAAACGATGTTTCGACCTCCAAATTTTACTTTCGGTAATTTGATTTTCGATTTTTTTTATTATCTATACTAATTTGTTATTATCTATACTAATATGAATGATAAAAAAATCTATTGATTAATATTATTATCAATATTATATTTTTTCATATCACTAAAAGATAATTTTTTATTATTTGTACACAAAATTTATTTAAAATAATTAATTATATAGATAATAAATAATTTGTTTGTTATTTGTTAAATTCTGATATATATTTTAATTATGATTTCTCATAAATATATGTTTGAAATTTTGAATTTGTGTTTAGTTAGATAATAACAAATTACTATAGATAATAATAATATTTTTAAAATTATATTAGTATACATAATAACAAATTAGTATAGATAATAATCAAGCGGTTGTTATTTCTAAAATTATATTTTGGATGATAATAGATGTGGTATCTAATATTTGAAAAAATATTTTAGTTAATTTTAAATTGTCTTTAGAAAATATATTGGTTAATTATTTATAAAACCAACCCACACAAAAACCAAACCAAACTATCCAAAAAAAACCCAAAAAAAAAACAAAAACAAACAAAAACAAAAGATATTGTCTGATTTTCGATAACTTGGTTGGCAAAAATTTGTCACAGTTGACGAAAATTTGATAAATATAAAAAAATTATAATTTCATATTTTTGCCATCATAGATGACGAAATTTTTTGTGATTTCAATTTTTTTACTAAATGTTTTCTTTTAGTTAATTTGTTTAAAAATATTTTCTGTACAGCAATTTTTTTTTATTATTGTATCATTTCACACAGAAGTTGTTTACCTTCTGTTTACAAGACTAATTGATCTTTACTAATCTCATTTTCACGTAACCATTAAGCTTGAAAAAATTGAGTATTGTCTTGCAATCAAGGATTTATTCTCTATTGTTTAATATTTAATATTTAGTCGAAGAGGATTGAAATTATGCTTAAAGTTTTATAAAGACAAAAATATATAGAGAAAATTTGAGTTGCACCCCCTTATCCATATTATTCCACTGTTTTACCATAATGGGCAATATCTTCCACTTCCGTCAAAATACTCATTTCCTCTTCCCAATCTGAGGGGAACTGGTAATAATGATGATCTGCTAGGAGTGTTTTGGTCAAAAATTAACCGTTAACGGAGTTGACCATTAATTTTTTTAGGAAAGTGAAACATATTGTACATTATGATAAAGAGTGGGGTGCACTTGAATAAGCTTAAATAAGATGGAATTCAACTCAAATTTTCACAAAATATATATATATATATATATATATATATATATATATATATATATATATATATATATATATATATTTATTTATTTATTTATTTATTTAATATTTATTTAATATTTATTTATTTATATTTATATTTATATTTATATTTATATTTATATTTGTTGATGTTAATAGAGGAGACTGTTCGTTAACTTGACTGAATGAAAAAAAAAAAATCATTCAAATAATCAACCTCAAAATTCTTTTCTTAGGAATTGCAAAGACCTTACTCACTTACTCATCTTACACAATAATCATAACTTTCGTTTTGAAAGTCAAAATTCTTTTAATTAATACCATTTGTTACTAGAAAATTTTCTACATAGAAACAATTTTTTTTTTGAAATTTTGTATAGGGTTCCAAATTTATAAAAATTAGATAGACAAATTCAACTCGTGAGATTGTTTGATATTTCTGCAACGAAAATGTCAGTTTGTCTAACGTTTTACAATTTTTTTCTATGACAAATTAGTTTTTACAAACTTAGTAAGTAAAAAAAAAAATTTTAACTCTCACCTGCCTAACTTAGGACTACTTCCACGGAAAACGACAAATCGATAGTCACTAGATGAATAAACATAGTTTTATAAGATGAGTTGACTGTATATTTTTTTTTTCACAATCACACTTAAAACAGAATATATGCACATAAAAATCTAGTTACATCGATAAAAAAAAACCGTTTAGAAAAATTTACAAAAACGTACTATAAAAAAGTCAAATCATCTGGCATTTTAGTAAACAAAAAATTACCATATAATTTAAAATTTTGTTGGGAATCGGACACGTCCTGAAAGTATTCTGATACCATGTCTGAGAGTGCCCGCAACAAAAACTTTAGGCCAACCCACCTGAGATAACCAACCCATATATAACGAACATCAAGTACAGATAAAGACAAGTATATGGCGGTGACTACTGGACAAATCCCAACCTTTATCACTCAGGTGAAATTACAAGTTTGATAGAATCAACACCCTCCCCACACTCAAGAAGAAAAGAAAGAGATTACAATTTAAATCACCCACCAACTCGTAACAATCTTCCTGAGCGAAGAAGAGGACTCTCGATCAGATCTCTTTTTTCTCCTAAATAGGAAATCCTAAAATAAGAATCAGATTACACCTAAAATAGTCCAACACCAATTATGGACATCCAAATATATTCAGATTAAATATTTAATATAAATTTAAAATCTAATCAAATCTTATATTTAATGTAGATTTTCAACTGCCCTCCAACAAATTTTTACTGTAGAAATACCAAATTATTCGACGAGTTAAATTTCTCCAACTAATTTTTACGAACAAAAAATTCCATTATATATATATATATATATATATATATATATATATATATATATATATATATATATATATATATATATATATATATATATATATATATATATATATACCCTTTGGTATTATCCCAAAGTCATCCAAACTTCATTATTTTATAATTGTACCAAAAATAATTAAAGGAAAAAATAAGTTGCTTTTTTTATTAATAAAAAAAAAAGGAAAACCTTTGGTTCAATATGAAATGTCAAACCTGTCCTTTTGGCACGATATCGTACCGGAAAATAACATAAAAGATCCAGCCGCACGCGGCCCAGGTAGATTCAGTTCGGGGCGAACGTGGGGTGCAATTATTGGTCCCATGATGGCATTATATGTAATTTTATTGTTAGATTCCAGGGCACAGTTGTCATGCTCCAAAAGTACGGGTCCCACTTCCCATGTGGTTGATGGGAGAGGAAGAAGAAGGGGGGCTGTTACTTATTAATCAGTTTGTGGGGGTGTGGGGCCCACAGATGTAGGGAAGGGAGGGTTAGGGAGGGGACCGGGTGGGAACCACATGTAGCGTAGGGGGACAAAAATGATGAGAACGGGTAAACCCCCTCTCTTGAAAATGACATGTTGGGCCCATTGCTTTAGAAAAACTAATCTATTTTTCTTCATTGTAAAATATCCCTATAATTCATGTAAGCTTCGAAATAGTGACAATAACCTTTCGTGTCAATTAGATTACATCCGACTTTTGGGTCCCTCTCTAAGGGGTGAACAATATTCTTTTTTGGATCGAAAATAGAATAGAACCGGAAAAAAAAATTGTTCGGTTTGAAAAAAAAAAAAAAAAATTTGACTTACCTCCATTTTATTTATCTATATTCAAGATACATTCCACATTATTTTCATAATGTACAAGTCCTTCTATTTTTTACGAAAATCGTCTCTTCCTAACGGTCAACTCGTTTGACTCAAATTACATACATGAAATTGTTGCTCTCAAAATATATATTTTTTAATTAAAACATGTGCATATAATTGAGGATATTTACATAATTGTACAAGTCTTATTCGGTTTTTGACCGAAACCGAATTCTAAAATCGAAATCAAAATTTTCTTTAGTATTTTCAAAACTGAAATCGAAATAATTTTTTTTGAGAAATTTTGACTTACCCTCAAATTTATTTATCCATATTCAGGATGCGTCCCACATTGTTTCTATAATGTACAAGTTTTTTCACTTTTGACGGAATTCGTCCAGTGATGACAGTCAACTACTTTGATCAAATTTTTTTTACGAAAATGTCCCTCATTTCTTCCTCTTTTCTCTTACCCCCTCTCCCGCGGACAGGCCGCCGCCACTCTCCCCTCCCCCCCTCTCCCCACCACAGCCGTCGCTCCCCCGCTCCACCCCCTCCCCGCCACCGCCCCCTTCCCTGCCCCCGACCCCCCAGCCAACAGCAGCCGCCGCTCGCCGCTGCTTTTGTTGTTGTTGCTGCAGGGGGGCGGGGACGAGCAGCGGGGAGGGGGTGAGTAGGGACGAGCGGCGGGGAGGGGAGTGGTGGTGGGGGAGGGGAGGGGGCGGTGGCGGGGAGGAGGGGGAGGGGGTTGCGAGCGATGGGAGGGGGGAGCGGGGCCTACAGCGAGGAGTGGGGGTGGCGGAGAAGGTGGGCGGAGCGGGGGCCTGCAGCAAGGAGAGGGGAAGAAGACATGGGTATTTTCGTCAAAAAAAATGAGTCAAATTTTGATAATTTAACAACTAGTCTAACTTTGGACGCATATAAAGCAAATGTGTGTATAATAATTATAATTTTTAATATCATTTAACCACGATTTTTTACTTTGGACCATATCTATTAAACAATACAAAAAGCCAAACTGAATAAACCGAATCGTTATTCGATTCGGTTCAGTTTCGATTTTGGCTAATTTCTGTTCGATTATAGACTTTTAGTATTTTGGTTTATTCGTTTTGACTATTTCGGTTCGGTTGAAACCGAATAAACCGAACGCTTACTCCTACGGCCCTCTTTCCCTCTCCCTTATGGAGAAAGGAGATCCAATTGAAAACTGTCATCTAGGCGATTGTAAACCGATTGTAAGACTTTTCGTTGTAATCCTAGCATTATCCATTCTAAAAGTACATAATAATACATTAATAAATTTATATGGTTACTCTTATCATCATTTTAATAAATGTACATTTTATATTGCCAAATCTGAGTGACTTTTGTCGTTAGTGGGAAGATGCATAAAAGTCCTGGTTGAATGACGGAAAATTAATTGATATCTAGCCAATGGATGTATTAAAGAAAATTGACTGTAGCAAAATAAAATTATATTAAATTCATACAAACGAAACAAGTTTGTGAAATTTTGAAAAAAAGACAGACGTTAAAAAAATGATAATAATAAAAATCTGTCGTAAGAATATTATGTCTGCCGTCGAGCAGACTTCGAGCGGCCATAACTACTTGTTTTGAAATCGTTTTTCGTTAAAAAAAAGTCGATTTATATGTTTTCGACGAGAGTAACACAAATCATGTAGAAAAAAAAAATTCGAAGCAAGACACACATGTTACAAGAAAAAATATAAAATTTAAAACTTTAAAGTATCATAACTTTTGACTGAGAGATCGAAACAAACTCATGTTTGTGCCAAAATGACCGCATCGAAAAGTACTACGGGATAAACCGTTTCACCGTTTGATGGACTTCAAAAAAATTTAGAATCGCAAAAAAATGATGTTTTGACCTCCAAATTTTGCTTTCGGTCATTTTATTTTCGAATATTTAAAATTTACTGTAACGAAATTAATTTATATTGGGTGTGGGGGCACGGATTAGGAAAAATTAATTTAAAACGATGTTTCGACCTTCAAAAAAAATTAAGAAAAATTTAAAAAAATATTTAATTAATTGTTTTAAATCCTTGAGGCAAAAAATAATGGACATAAAACATGTGCGAAAAATATATTTCTAATTTTTTCTTTACAATTAATTTATTTCAATTTTATTTTGTTAACATTTATTTTCTTAAATCAAATTCCAAAACTGAACTAAATAAAAAAAAACATAACTAATTAAAATAAACTAATAAAATAAACCAAACAAACCAACCCAAACCAACCAAACAAAATCCAACCAGCCAAGCCAAAGTGTTGGCGGAATTTTGCCTTGTGGGGTCCACTTTTGGCTTTTTAGCTTACGTGTTCAATTTTTTTTTCCGCCAACTGTCTTTATTTCAAATTTATCCAAACTTGTTTCGTCTGTATGAATTTAATATAAATTTATTTCGCTACAGTAAATTTTCTGAACGTATTATTACTTTTATTTATGGCGGGAGTTGTGGGACAGTAAGTACGAAAGACTGACAATACAATGTGAAAAAAAATCTCCAATGTTACGCCAGACACCAAAACAATAACCACTTTCTTTGTACTCCACATTAAGAAATTGTGTAAAGATGATTACTAATATGAATCAACCAAATATTTTTTTCCATCATCAACCATGTTCACCCTCCAATTAAATGTTGTCACGTGACATTTTCATGAAACCTAAAACCACTTTAGAAGTAGTTTGTGAACATTCAAAATTATTTTGACTTATATTTTGATACGTGACAATACTTGATTGAAGGATGAACATACATCATAGTTTTAGAAGATTAAAAAAAATTGACTCATTATTACAACTACCCAATATCAACGTGCATGGAAGTAGAAAACCTCTTGAAAATACTTTTGCTCAGTTGGCTACTACAAATTAAATTTATTTTCAATGTATGCATATATTCTCATAAAATTTCAACTAAATATACACATAAAGGTCCAAAAGATGCTTAAGTCTAATTTGGCTCGTTTGTTGCTAATAATTTAAAGATTTATTTTTTATTTTTTATTTTAGATATCCATATCTTTTCCATTGCTTCCATCACAGTTCCTACATAATTATAGTTTTGTTAGGTTGATACCAGATGTTTGCGAAAAGGAAATTATATATATATATATATATATATATATATATATATATATATATATATATATATATATTAAAGAAAATAGAAAAAAAAAATTACATCTTGCCCTTCATGAAAAATAATAAATAAATAAATAGAGGATATGTGCAAAATGATTTTATTAGTTTTTTAATTAAATTTGTGGTCCTTACTTCCTCTTCTTCTTCTTTTTTTCCCCTTTCTATTGTGACTATGGACAACTCATGTTGGTCTGGATATTTGATCTGGTCAATCTCAACAAACAAATCCAGACAATTTTAATGAACCAAAGTAGACTATTAATGGACCCAGTCCTTCCCTTACCTCCAAGTGAGTGAGCATAGTCAAGCTTATTCATCTATTTGGTGGCACCTATCCATCCTTGACTGTAGGCTAGGGCAGCACCTCAACCCTCTTACAACTGTCATATGACGGCCACGTGGCGATGACTACAATCAAATACCTACAACCCTCTTACAACTATCATGTGACGATCACGTGACGGCTGTCCATTAGAGGAAAGGAGAGAAGTGGAATCCGATGGCTGTTCGGGTGGCCGTCACGTGACAGAAACGTCACGTAACAACAGCAGTTTGTTGGAGGAAGAGGTGGAATTGAATGTGAGATATAGCAGGAGGGAGAGAGCGTTGTAAGAAAGTTATAAGCATTTGGTAGTAAACTTAGCATTACCGATTCTGGCTATGGTACCA
Organism: Iris macrosiphon; assembly: GCA_036927795.1. Taxonomy (NCBI): domain Eukaryota; kingdom Viridiplantae; phylum Streptophyta; class Magnoliopsida; order Asparagales; family Iridaceae; genus Iris; species Iris macrosiphon. The sequence continues at coordinate 17,543,056 of JAYESA010000005.1, read as the reverse complement.
CTTGATTGAGGTGGCCATCATATAATTATTGCTACTCTCTACTACTCAATAATTGGCTTCATCAATTAATATAGTAACTCGTATTCTCCATATTATGATTAAACGTAAACGTGCACTTGTATTGAACGAATGTAAATATATATATATATATATATTTATTTATTTATTACTAAGAAATGTGGACGTGCATTATTTCGTAAAATTGAACACATCTAGCTAAGAAAAGAGTGTCTTTCACTTTAACTATATAAGTCAGAAGTATTTGACTATAGTTAGATAATATTAGCGAACTAAACAATTAATTCGAATTTATTTATTTCAAAATTTTAAAATTATATATATATATATATATATATATATATATATATATATATATATATATATATATATATATATATATATATATATATATATATATATATATATATATATACACACACACACCTCGGGGGAGTCCCACGCGTGGCCCCTACGCGGACCCTCGGATCCAATGGTGCAGGGGGGCATGGTTTCGGCAGGACTCCGGAAACGAACCTTATGATCCTCTCTCTCTCTCTCTCTCTCTCTCTATATATATATATATATATATATATATATATATATATATATATATATATATATATATCACACGCGCGACTTAAACGGCTCATTTTGAACCGTTTTCAAATCTCTTTATAAAAGAGTAGAGATGTTTGATTTATTGTAATATAATTATAATCGTAATAGAATATAACTTATAATATAATAGAGTTGGTAAGGTAATATAATTATTAACTGCATTAGCATGTTTGGTTGGAACATGTAATCAAGTCATGTAACATAATCTCAATTGCATTCAAATATTTTGTTTGCCATGTAATGTAATGAAATGATAATTGTTATTTGTTGACAAATGTATTTTAACAAATTTTTTATGGCCAACCTTAATATTTGTAAAAAAATTTAAAAAAGAAGAAGAAGTAAAACTTAAAAAATATATTTATTAATAATAAGCAAAAAATTGAAAATTGAAAAAATCAAAATATTTAAATATTAAAAAAAGGTTATGTTATATGTTTTAAGTTGTAATATTATTGCGATTACATGAGTTTTATTGTATAGTTTGTTTTAAAAGAAAATGATGTAATATAATCAAATTTATAATGGCTATTACATTATATATATATATATATATATATATATATATATATATATATATATATATTTTGTCAAACCATATACTTGAATTAGATTTACAATGTCTAACCCTGCAAATCAAACTCACCCTTAACGTGAATAAAAAAATAGTCTTGTGTATCATGTTAATTTGTTAAAAATATTTTTTCTTATTTTCATTTTGTGTATACAAAAAAGTTTCTCCATATAATAATTTTGTTTAAGGGATTCCTTTTGAAGAATAAGTGTTAGTTTTACCGTTGAAATTAAAACCACCCCTCCACACGTCAGAGTTGTATAAAAAAATTCTTATTATTTTTTATTTTTAGAATTTTAAGCTACATATACACTAATAAATTTACGCACTTGCACGTAAAATAATTTTTTTATCATATTAATGTCAAATTATTTTAATATATTTAAATTAAAATTTATTATATATATATGTATATATTTTAATTAGAATTTGTTATATATTTAATTATAATTTGTTATCGATATATTTATATTTTTATAAAGAGTCTTGAAAACGGTTAGCCGTCTAAGCGTATATCCTCATGTAATAAATAAATAAAACTAATTGTTTAACTACTTAATATTATCTAATTATAAACAAATATCTCTTCTAACTCATGTGGTTAAGGTGGGAGATATATTTTTTGATTGGTTGGGTTCAGAACCTTGGAGTGTTATTTATAACAAAAATTTAATTTTTTTCAACAATTTTTTACATAATATTAATTTTTTAAAAATAATTCATTGATGATATACATACGATTTGGACGGCTTATTTCTGAACCGTTTTCAAGTTGCATTATAACAATAGGGATAAATTTTTATTTCAAAAGGTGGATCCATCATCTTTCTTAAAGTATTTTAAATACTCTACAAATGCTTAAAAAATGCAAGTATAGGTATAGACATTTTTATTTAATTAGTGAGTTTTGAAGTTTTGGTTACGTTTTAATAACTGTGACTAAACAACACGAAAATATCATTTTTTGCACAGTTGTCTAATTATAAGATTGGTATGTATTTGATGGAATAACAATACAAAAATCCTAGAGGAACTCACGAGTTTTTCATTTTTGAAACTCGGGATTACATCCATTTGAATCTTTGATTTTTTTTTTTAGAAGTCTGAACAGAAAAATATAAGGATCTAAAAAAAAAAAAAAAAAGTCCACGTGACATATTTCGATTATAAATTCTTATTTTTAGTTCTTATATGAGTTTCTGTAGTGATCTGATAATAGTAATTTGGATAACTCAATTCATATGATCTCTGTGAAAAATATAGAAATATAATTAGGACTATGTTATGACTACAACCAAATGTCTACAACCCTCTTATAACTGTCACGTGGCGACCATCCATTGGAGGAGAGGGAAGAGGTGGGATCCGGTGGCTGTCTAGGTGGCCGTCACGTGACAGAAATATTACGTGACAGCCGTTCATTTGAGGGAGAAATAGGACCGGATGTGACTCACACAGCAGAGGGCAAGAGAGGATCGTAAGAAAATTATAAGCATTTGGTAGTAAACTTAGCATTATTGATATAATTGTGTAAAAAAAAAGTCTTAAGTGACCTGTATCTAGGTTCTGGTAGTCTGGCAGCTACTTCAAATTAATAACAATAAAAAAATATTCATTAATTGCTTGAGCAGTCAAACAAAATTTACCAATTTTCAAAATACTCATAAATTATGTCCTAATAAACAAAGGTTTTCTTAAGTAATCTGCCTTCGATCTCAATTACTATATACTAGTAGCATAAATGCACATTGATGTGCTAAAAACATATGCAATTGGCTATTTTAATTTTGTAGTGGATTATGAAATTCTAAAGTAACAATCATGCTACTTTACTGAAACAATTATTTGCACATAAAACCCATTGAATATAGTTGGTTCATATAACCTAAGCCAAATTTATGCATTAAAACGCAAAATCAGACAAATCAAGTCATCATCATTCATGTCATGAATTACCCATTATTAAGCTTAATGAGTAGACATTACCAATCATATATATAATCTTATATATAAAGTGGCTTGTATACGGTTTAAAATTGAGACTTCTAGGCATCTAATTTTTTTTTAGACTTCTAGGCCGTTAAAAAAATGCTCTATTAATTATTATAAAATTAACTAATTATTTATCTATCAAATATAATTTATTTATAACTAAATAATTCTAATTCAAGTGGTTAAGGTGGAAGATATTTTTTTTAGTTTTTTGAATTTAATTTCTAAAAAATTTACAGTGTTTATAATAAATTTATATTTTATATCTTTTCAACTATTTTTTTTACAGCGTGTGGAATTTGCATGTATATATATATATATATATATATATATATATATATATATATATATATATATATATATATATTAGCTCGGAGGTACCATCTCATTTCGAAGACTACATTTCGGTCCGAATGCACCATCCACTCAATTGCAACCGCAGCTACACCGCACCAGCTCCACACCAGCATCCTGCATCGCATGTGTGCAATACATGGGTCGTACCGTACCGTCCTAGTCTCCTACGGACCGCACATGCACTGCACCCACCACCACCCCACTTAATTACCCCTAAAAGAAAATAAATGGCGTTCTCGTTGCTCGGACTAGCAACCTCCTGGGACGAATGCCTCCGTCTTAACCGTTAAGCTATGACCTCATTGGCGCACACACACACACACACACACACACACACATATATATATATATATATATATATATATATATATATATATATATATATATATATATGACCAATAGACTCATATTCCTATGTGAGTCGTGCACATGTGACCAATAGGAATAAACTCCTGCATTCAGTGTGCACCCATGTGCACTAGTACACTCCATTCATATTGGTCCATATGTACATTGACTTAAATGGAGTGTACTGGTGCACACGGAATGCAGGAGTTTATTCTTATTGGTCACATGTGCATGACTCATATAGGAATATGAGTCTATTGGTCATATATATATATATATATATATATATATATATATATATATATATATATATATATATATATATATATATATATATATATATTCCACTAATATAATGTTGCTTAGAACCGGCTCCAAATTGAGATATTTAAGCCATATGTATATCATCAACCAATTAATTAAAATAAAATAATAAAAACCATAAACACCGCCTTTGTTTTCTTTTATCACGTAGTTGAGAAAAATAAATAAAATATATAACAAATGATAAATATATTTAAAATTTAAATTATATTTAAACTAAGTGTATGGTATTATCTAATTAAAACATATAGAAAAAAAATGTTTTCTAACAAATTATAATTAAAATATATTCAAACCATATTTAGAAAGTCCTGGTGAGCGAAATATATCGCTCCATCAGTGCCAGGAACAGGTTGGGGTTAGGAGGTAACCCTACGCTGGTAGCACTCACAGCCGCAAACAGACCAATGCTCTCCAACTCGGTCTGAAAATGCTTCAGGGCCCAATCAACTAGGAGAGCCCATCGAAGGTTCGAAGGGGTGATCCACCCACCGCACCGAGGGTTCACCTTAGGGTATACTCCCCCGTGCCCCATAAAATTATTGCAGAAAGTCGGTAACTGGACCGACTGGATCACCAAGCTGTCTTCACTCGGGACACTGCCCGGGTACAGTCCCCGGAACGTCGTCACATTGCCGGTAGGCCGGCTGACAAATGACCCCTGGTCAGCTCCTTTCAGATGAAAGATCTTCCCCGGCCTGCCGTGAAGATCGGGAGTCAGCGTCCACGACATCCTCCTGGGATGTGTGACATGGAAGAAAGTCGAGATGGGATAGTCTCTCGGCATCTTGGGCAGATACAAAACCAAGCTCCCGGAAGGGAAAGCCCAGAGTTCTCTCTTGGGCTTCGTCTGGGACTGCTTGTCAATCATGTCCCCGAAAAGGAAGGCCGGCTTTATGTATTGGTCCCCGTCTATATACGTCAGGGGCTCCCCGTTGATCAGGTTCAGCAGCGTTCGCTCGCCCTGAGCCGATATCAGAATCTCCCTTCCTTCAGGATACTGCGGCCCAGAGATAGAAAATGTCACGTGTGACAGATCCTCCAGATAGTTGGAGTGCAGCATCCCTGCGGCAGAACCCATCACGTCGGCCAGCGGAGACACATGCAAGTTAACTGCAAGAGTGCAAGAAAAATACGTCAGTTCCTATAACTAGACATTACAGATCTTGCTGCACACGCCAAAAATCAACAGTCTGTGCTTTACGCCAAGACCGTGAAAAATTTACCATTATGCTGGAATCCATTATCAAAGCGTAAAAGATCAAGGCCGGCAGTATACAGCCTGTGCTCTACGCCAGACTGATAAAATTGAGGTATTACGCCAGAATCTTCATTCAGAGGCATAACACTCAAATTTTACACACCAACTTTCGACAGTCAAAGCTTTTACGCCAGACTACGAAAATATGGAGCTTTTGCGCTGACACATTAGGAATGTGAGCGTAAAATATGAAGCGTCTCTGTGCATCATCTTCCTCAATGAGGCCATCAGCACAGAAGACGACCTAGCGCGGTCACGTATAACGTGTGCGAAGGGTTTTTTGGTCGTTCTTTTTCGTCCCAAAAGCTCTACCTTTAAGGCCGGGTGCACTGCTCTTCGGCGGGATACTTCGCTCAGAACGAAGTTCGTCTTGCCCGACCGAAGACGCTCTCGCTTGAGCAGAAGAACGAGAAGAAGAATCAGCCTTCTTTCCCTTAGTGGAGGAGGATTGTTTCGAGGCCATTACTGGAAACTTCGAAGACTCGGAGAAGAAACGAAGAAAAACTCGAACAGACGAAGGCTTTCTTTCGCAGAAGACGGATGAAAAGTTTTCTCTCAGAAACTTGGGGTATATATAGAGTTCAGATGGACTCCTCGAATCCCAAACCAAATCTCCTAATTAATATCTGGTTATGATTGGGTACTACGTCAGCCTATCACTCAGAGAAGGCGGACAGTCAGCGAATTCGAAAAGTTTTCGCGCGAGAAAGATTCGTGGTTTTTACGCTAAGGGGCTTTTTACGCTCGACAGCTACAGATCTACGGTTTTACGCTCACAGGCCACAAGTCTATGGTTTTACGCCCGGATGCCTTTGTGCTCGGTAGCTTTTACGCTCGAGAGGCTACAAACCTATGACTTCACGCTCAGCAGCTGCAAATCTATGATCTCACGCTCGATGGCTTTTTACGCTCAGAGGCAACAGATCCACGACTTCACGCTCGGAAGATTTTCTCTTCAGAAGCTACAAATCTACAGTTCTACACCAAGGAGTTTTCTACGCTCAACAGCAATAAATCTACGGTTTCACGTTCCAATGGCTACAAGTCTATGGTTTTACGCCCGGATGCCTTTGTGCTCGGTAGCTTTTATGCTCGAGAGGCTACAAACCTACGACTTCACGCTCAGGAACTACAAGTCTATGATTTCACGCTCGGTGGCTTTTTACGCTCAGCGGCAACGAACTTATGATTTCACGCTCCACGACTTTTCGCACATCTGAAAGATGCGCAGGCCAGTACAGTACATCTGAACGATTTTCAAGGCGGTCAATTACAGGAGTTCACACAGAAAATACTCCTTCTTGACCTCAAGATACCCCAAGTACCCGAAGCATACAGAGTTCAACATTGAAAATTACTTTTCTTCATGGGTCGATTCGAAGTTCATCCAGAACCAAGTCTGAATATTTTGTCTACAAAATTCAAGATGGCGACTCGGTTTGACAGCCAGTTCTCGCCCTGCTCCAAGGGATTTTCGAGAAATCATTCTTGAAGACGACGGTCTGAACAAAAATTCTGTTTATCAGAAGTAAAGAACAGTTCAGAATTCTACGCGGTTTCTAACAGCAGGACAGTTCGAACACTCGACTGCTAAGCGGCTTTCTGCGCATCATTAGTTATGCGTAAAAGACAAGACAGGACCTAGCGCTCTTTCTACACAGAGTCAGCGTAAAGAATCAGACGTGTCGAAGCTACACATATTCAGACTTCACAGCAAAGTATGGTAACATGATCATATGCAGAGAAGAAGACGATTTTATTAAAATTGAAATCGTGATTACATATGAGGGAAATCCAGTCTACAAGGGTTTTTCTTCATTTTTATGATTACATATGAGGGAAACCCCGTCTACAAAGGGTTTCTCATTTTCATTTAAGATCGCACCAAGAGTCTGTTCTGACAGGTTCTCATATTGGTGGAGATCTTCTTCGGTCTTCTTCAGCAGTTAGTCGGTTTCCGCGATCGATTAACAAGAAAATGATTAATGGCGGGAGGATACACAACTGGGCTTGTGTAAAAAGCCCATCCTCCAGACACCATGACAGATTGAGTTGTGATATTTCACCCAACTCAATACTGGAGGACAGAGCCAGTTTGCCTGCCCTCGTCCACAGGTAACGGAAGAAGGCACCACTTGCAAGCTGCCTGGTCAAAAACGACCCTTCTTCTCTCCCGAAGAACCACCATACAAATATGCTGATTATCCCGAGCAAAGGAGGCTATGATATCCTTCCATGATCCATCGTTGCAGAGGACATTTGCTCGAAGATGCCGTCTTTTTTGGCTCCTTACATGTTGGAAGAGCATGATCTCCTTCTTCCTCAAGTCGACCCGACGAACTCCGGCCATCATCTCTGTATGGTGAAGGAAGTATGGGAAGAAAAGGAGAACTCCTCAGACTTTTTATAGGCGAAAGAGGTCACACCGATCCCCAATAACTCCGCCATAAAGTCAGCCATGAAAGAACGTGTCAGGCTTGACCGTTTCAGGCTCCACTCAGAGCGTTTCGAGTTACGAGGAACGGTTCATGCTTCATTCAAAGTGTTTGAAATTACGAGAAATTTAAAAGCTTTGAAGGGGGTCTTGTAGAAGCATAAAAAATACGCTGGATAGCTATACGCAGCATGTTCATATAGGGCAGCGTAAACAGATGACCTCAGAGCCATCAGCCAGCAAACAGAGCTTTTCCACTGAGCACAGCATAAAATATAGGCTCAAGGACCATCAACATAGTGCAAGGAGTCCAGGCTGCTTCAGCGTAAAAGAGGTGCTACATCGCCTTTATGGCGTAAAACTCATCCGCTTTCAATACAACATTGAAGTGTACAAGGAACGCTTCGTGTTCTTTGAAATGAACCTGTCAGAGCATGCAATGAACCTGACGTCTGGACTCCTGACAAAGAGTACTGCACGACTACCCAGGCGACGGGTATAATGATGGCGCGGCACTGCAACCCAGGCTGTCATTTACTGTCATTTCCTTTGCGTAAACCACTTTTACACATACAAAGGAATACGCTGCCTAGTTTTACATAGGCCGATGGAAGCCGTTTACGCTCCGCAGAAGACAAACCGCATGCCACGTCAAAAGCTGCACTTCGTACAGGGCTCGAGGCACGTCTCTGCATTTTATGCACAGAGCGGTGACAGTTTCTCAAGGCACGTCTCTGCATTTAAAGCGCCGAATACTGACAGATGCCCAAGGCACGTCTCTGCACTTGAGGCACAGAAGGGTGGCAGGCCTTCAAACCACGCCTCCTCTTCTACACAAGGGATAACTACCTACGTGGCTTCTACGCCGTGATCTTCGTAGCAGATATACGCGTTCTGTCCCTTAGTTGGACGTGCGTCACATGCTCACTCAAAAGGTCATTTATACGCAGGCATTGGTTATTTTAAACCGTCGTGTAAAAGGGTGCTGTACTTTCCACTACTCGATTTCTACGCCGACTGTGTGGTCACTGTCACTAAAAACTCTATAAATAGAGACCTCTATCAATGAGGAAAATGGTCGAACGATCGGAAATAGGTCGACAGATTGGAGAGAAAAAGAGAGAGAGAGAGAGAGAGAGAGAGAGAGAGAGAGAGGAGAATCCAGAGCTCAGGCAAAGAGAAGGGATCGACGACTTTGGCATCGTGCATCCACCCTCTTAAGCAACCTTCGAAGCTGCTACCTGTCTTCCACGGTATTTCTTCAACATCGTGTGGTCCAAGGGCTAAAGTGATCGACTGCAGATCAGACACCTATAGCAATATTTATCCAGATTAAATAAATTGTACTTAGTCATCCCCGTGTGGGATCAAATTTGTACAATCTTGTTTGTAAACATAAAAGAAGGGCGGGTCTTCGCACAAGGCCCCGTTTTCCCGCATTCATCAAATCTTTTCTCGTTTATTATCCTAAATAGAATTGCCTGGATAGCCTCCTGATCGCGAGATCGAATTCTCCATTGACACATTTTCGGATATACGACCGATATCGAAGGCACCCTACCGAATGGCCTCAGCAAAGCTAAAGGAACTGAAGGTGCAGTTACAAGATTTGTTGGACCGATGGTACATTTGCCCAAGCGTTTCTCCATGGGGAGCTCCGGTGCTGTTTGTAAAGAAGAAGGACGGATCCATGCGGCTATGCATAGACTACCGAGAACTGAATAAGGCTACTGTGCGGAACAAGTACCCGTTACCAAGGATAGACGACTTGTTCGATCAACTACAAGGCCCAACAGTATTCTCTAAAATCGATCTCAATTCGGGCTATCACCAGTTGAAAATCAAATCCGGTGACGTCCCCAAGTCAGCATTCCAAACCCGATTTGGGCACTATGAATTTCTTGTAATGCCGTTCGGCTTGACGATCACCCCAACAACTTTTATGGATCTGATGAACCGCATATTCCGGCCATTTGTGGACAAGTTTGTGGTCGTGTTTATTGACGACATACTAATCTATTCCAAGAATGAGATAGAATACAAGGAACACATGAAGATCGTGCTGCAGACGTTACGGGGGCATCGGTTGTTCGCAAAGCTCAACAAGTGTGAGTTCTGGTTGAACATCGTGGCATTCCTTGGACATGTCATCTTGGTAGAAGGCGTCGTCGTAGACCCAAAGAGGATAGAAGCGATAGTGGATTGGAAGCAACCTACGTCAGCCAGTGAAGTTCGTAGCTTTCTGGGCCTAGCGGGATACTACCGTAGGTTCGTGAAAGATTTTTCTAAATTAGCCTTACCTTTGACTCGCCTTACTCAGAAATGTATTGCATTCAAGTGGAGTGACGACTGCGAAGCTAGCTTTCAGGAGCTAAAGCAACGGCTCTTTTCGTCTCCAATACTTGCACTTCCGGATGGAGTAGGTAAGTTTCAGATATACAACGATGCTTCGGGACTCGGCTTAGGGAGTGTTCTCATGCAGAGGGATAATGTAATATCGTATGCCTCAAGACAATTAAAGCCGCACGAGAAAAACTACCCAACACATGACTTGAAATTGGCGACAATTGTGTTCGCACTGAAGTTGTGGCGACATTATCTTATTGTGTTGCTTGCAAAATCTACACAGACCACAACAGCCTCAAGTACCTATTCACCCAACGAAAACTGAACCTCCGGTAGCGACGTTGGTTAGAACTCATAAAGGACTACGACCTGACGATCACATATACGTCGGACAAAAAAAATCTCGTTGCTGATGCTCTGAGTCGAAAGCATGTGGGCTCGCTATCCATAAATAGCCGTTTGCTTCAGGATCTAGAGGCGATGGGCATCGAGTTTCGAGTTCGACATCAAGGAATGCAGCTAGCCCCACTCCATCTTGAGTCAAGTTTGCGTGATAGAATCAAGTCTTCTCAGAGGGACGATCAATTCCTAACGAAGGTGCATGGGCTAATCTCAACGAAAAAGATGTCCAACTTTCGTGGAAGGCAAAGATGAGACCTTACAGATGAAGGAAAGATTATGCGTTCCTAGCAATCCAATACTCCGAAAGGAAATCATGACAGAGGCACACTATACGAAGTATTCCTTACATCCGGGGAGCATCAAGATGTACAAGGACTTGCACAGGACCTTCTGGTGGTACGGTATGAAGCGGGATGTGGCGACCCTTGTGTCACAATGTATGGCCTGTCAACAGGTGAAAGCTGAACATCAGAGGCCCGGCGGGGAGCTGCATAACCTCGCTATTCCCGAGTGGAAATGTGACAACATCGCTATAGATTTTATCGTGGGCATTCCAAAGACGTCGGGGGGGCATAATATGATTTGGGTCATAGTTGATCGTTTGACCAAATCTGCGCACTTTCTCCCTATCAAAGTTACATAGAGCGTCGATCTGTTAGCGCAGATTTATATTGACGAGATTGTCCGACTACACGGAGTACCTACCTCAACTGTCTCGGACCGCAACGGACGTTTCTTATCTCATTTTTGGACTAGCCTACAGTCTGCTTTGGGCACCAAGCTAAAGTTCAGTATCGCATATCATCTCCAGACTGACGGCCAGATGGAAAGGACAAATCAGATACTTGAGGACATATTACAACTGTGTGCGATCGATCTAAAGACTAGTTGGGACACACACCTTCCATTGGCGGAGTTCGCGTACAACAACAGTTACCAATCGAGCATACATATGGCACTGTACGAAGCGCTCTATGGACGGAAGTGTCAATCTCCAATCTGTTGGGATAAAGTCGGCGAGCGATAGGTACTCAGGCCAGAGCTGGTGGAGCAGGCCGTTGAGAAAGTTCGTTTGATTCGAGAAAGACTCTGCACTGCACAGAGCCGACAGAAGAGCTATGTCGATGCTCATCGTAGACCCTTGGAGTTTATGGTCAGGGATCACGTCTTCTTGAAAGTGACACCAATGCGTGGAGTAATGCGCTTCGGTATTAAGGGCAAATTGAGTCCCGAATTTGTTGGCCCCTTTGAAATACTTGAGCGAGTGGCAACTGTGGCCTATCGAATTGCACTATCCTCGCCCTGGCTAAAGTGCATGATGTCTTCCATGTCTCTCAACTTCAGAAGTATATACATGATCCGATTCATGTGGTTAGCTTCGAACAATTAGAACTGCGCACGGACTTATTGTACTCAAAGGAGCCTATACAGATTTTGGATCACAAAGAGAAGGTGTTGCGGAACCGTACAATGTCCTTTGTTAGCGTATTGTGGCTGAACCATTCAGTTGAGGAATCAACATGGGAGATGGAGTCAGAGATGAAGGAGAAGTATCCTTCATTGTTCGTTCAGTCAGAGGTAAGACCTCGTTCTTAAGTTTTGGGACGAAACTTTTTTTTCTTAGTGGTATATTATGTAGTGCCTCAAATTCCGATCCAACCGAGATGCGCACTATATAATTTGCCTTGTGGCTAGTCTGTCTGAGTCATAGGTTGGTGTTTAGAATCTTTGGCATCCTCTTGCCACGGACGAAATGCGATGATCCTTTCTAACTCATGGATATGCCTCTATTGAAATGAGTCCAATAGTTTTCGTGCTTTGTTGCTTGGTTTTCTTGATGTCGATTTGGGATTTTATTTTGGTGTTGCTTTTGATTTGCTTGGTTTTTGTTGTTGGCTTTCTCGCTTGGAGCTTTGATTGTTGGAGAGTTCCAAAGGAAGGATAGGCAAATAATTCTAACCTGGTGCTCGTGCTATTGCTGGTTCGCGTTACTGACATTTTATCGTCGCTAGGCGGAACTCCTTCTTTCAGCACTTTCCTTAATTGGTGGGTAGTTCGGACCCTTCTATTCTACTTCTTTATGTCTATATCTCTAATGTTTCAAACGTTCAATCGATGTTACCCAGCTGAATGCCTGGAAAATCCTTAGCCACAATGTATGTCAGCCACTAAAACAGGAACATGGAATTATAGACTAACTTATATCTTTATGAACAAGATATAAACATGAGCTCCAATATACAAGCGACAATTGAACATTGGTTGCGGCCTGGTGCCTCAGAGAGTTTGGACCCACGGGACACAAAAAATCGGAACACGACTTTGAAAAAATATGAATTGTTGCATAAGTATATATATTGCTGATTTATTTCTTCTGTTTCATCGATGCATTGCATGATAGTTGAACAGTTCACGCATTTGCATGGTCTGGGACAACTTGTGCAAAAGATTTAGCATTTCCTCGAAATGATATTCCGGGGCACTGGAACCGTATCGACCCGGGAAGAAATATTTGATCGTGCTAGTCGCGATACATTGCGGGACCTTCAGCAGGGCTTGCTACCCGGGTTGACATGGCACACCGCAATGCCTTGGATAAGTCTCCATGGTGTCGATCTGTCATGCCCCAGTCCCAAAATGTATGGAACTAGGCCACGTGGCATTGGCCAGCTGACACGTCACTAAGTGTTTTATCCAATTTAATGGACCCAAAGGAACGTGCTACGCTGTCCTAAAATACTACAAGTTTAATACAGGTAAATCTAATCTCATCCACAAAATATATCAATGAACATGGGAATAAGTGCAGAATATATATAAAACTAAGCATGAATGTCATAGTACAAAACCAGATAATGTCTTGTGGAAATAATCCACTATAAAAGATAAAGAAGTACTGAAAATAAGATAGACTAGAGTATCGTCTATCAATGTAGGTAACTCCAGCTCCAGGTGATCTAAAAGTTCAGGCAGACTCTGTGGGTAGCTCTTCTAGCTCCTCCTCGATCGGTAGCATATCTGGTCTCCTGTTCAGGCCCATATACCGTGGGGTAGAAGGCCTCATCTAAATCTGGAAGGGAACCAGGTCCTCAGTGGGACATAACAAATACAGAAAACAACATGCCATGTATGTAAATACTGAATAATAAATAAATAAATACAGGGTGTGCTAACCATCTAAGTGAATGCAAGTAAAGACCTTGTAGTACGCATGGGAAAGTGTAGCCTAGACATATGCTGACTTAATTCACCAATCGTGGTGACTGGCTAGTATATGTGTCATATGCCCCCTGACTCAAGGGCACTCTGCAATCGTCCATCTCCGAGGAGCATGGAACGAAGGTATAACATACAAGGAGGGGGTGTCCCATACGTCTACTAGTTATCTTTTCCGCCCAATGTAACTAATGCCAAGTCGTACTTTTCCTGAGTTTTTCTGATTTTTTGCTAAGCCGTGATGCAGGTCACACGCACCGGTAGCTAATCGAGTACGCAGCTCGCATCCTAATATGTATTGTAACCTTGTTGCATGTTCCCGTGTCAGGGTCTAGGAGGATATTAGGATACCCTCGCAGCTTGTTGGAAGTCTACGAGAGTCTAAGTTATTTACACTACGTGTCAACATATCTGTTGACTGTACCCGAGGCAATCTCAGGTACTCACAGTCATATGAAATTCAGGAGAAATAGCATATAACAACATTTATAATTAAACAGTAAACTTGGTAAGGTATACTTGCCTACTTCCTGAGTGTGTTGAAAACCTGTACTTGCAATCAAGTCTGGGGGTCCTGTGACAGGGGGTCACTGACAGTGCTGAAGATGTACTCTGTTCAAGACGTACATGGTTCATGAATATATAATTAAATAAGTGTATAATAAAGTAATATATAGATAGCATAGTATTTTTATGCTTATGTGAAGACATAACATAGATATATATATATTTAGTACATATATAATATAGTTATAGCATATACTATATATAGCAGGTATACACTTATAAATATATATAGTTATATATATACAGATATAGTATTTATATACATAACATAAATATATATAGATATTTATATAGCATATGATAAGGAGTATTAAAACATATGTATATATATATATATATTGTACACATATATGTAGAGTAAATATACATAATATATAAAATTATAAGAAAAGTCATATATATATATAAGTGTACATATATACATAGTTTATAATGCAACATATATATATATATATATATATATATATATATATATATATATATATATATATATATATATATATATATATATATATATATATATAAACATAAAAAGCATATAGTATGTAATATAATATATTATGTATATATAATATATAGATAGATATATATATATAATAAATATTATTATACTGAATATATACAGTATATATATATACTATTAGTACATAATATATATGTATGTGATATTGAAATATAT